>JAVTVY010036754.1:0-15741 GCA_036873755.1 Hanleya hanleyi | reverse complement strand
TCTTTCGTATATTATAGACTAACACAACACAATGTATTAGAGCAAATGCCATGTATAGTTAACTAACCGTGTGAGTTAAATTATGTACCTCGGAATGTCACAGCCGAACGCACATCTATTGTCCTTCTCTGTGCGCACCGGTCCATTGCACTTTCGCGAACGGTCCCCCTTTGATACGTGCATAGAAATGATATTCTTTCAGAAACACTCGAATTTTCTTAGTCTAAAATAGTTCGATAATCGAGGTTTATTAATTATTAGGCCTTAAATATATATGGGCGAATTTCTGTTAAATACTGTACGATTGTACATACCGCCGGTATAGTTTATTCAACCCCTTATAATACATGTATAGCTAACTGACCGTGCGAGTTAAATTATGTACCTCGGAATGTCACAGCCGACCGCACATCTATTGTTCTTCTCTGTGCGCACCGGTCCATTAAGTGCAAAAAGTGATGTATTATGCGTCGCTATTGACATCAATACCATTCAAAAGACCTTTATTCGGTGCCCCTAGCATTGTCTCTGCACACGGGAGAAAATTAAACTATGTTGTCGTGTACTAAAATAGGCCAACTGTTAGCTTCCTTCTTTCTATCACAATTATTTCAAGAAATTCGATAAACACGTATAACATAATTTGACAAAAACAAAGATAAATTTTTACCGTATTGGCGTCGCTAAAATTATAGCCTCTCAATCGAACGTGTTATTTACCCCGACAACTTACACTATTGTGCAAGTCACCAACACACTAGCATTGTTTTACAATACAATACAGTAAACACACACGGTGAGCATTGGGAATGATCGCTCACGATATGATGACTATTTGTATCGTGTTCCGACGAAGCGTAGCGTCCGCAACGCCCGCAAGCGCCCGCAACGCCCGCAAAAGCGCCCGCAACGCCCGCAACGCCCGCAAAAGCGCCCGCAACGCCCGCAAGCGCCCGCAAAAGCGCCCGCAACGCCCGCAAAAGCGCCCGCAACTCCCGCAAAAGCGCCCGCCACGCCCGCAAGCGTCCGTTTCAACGCCCTTCGATATCTGAGAAAAAGAGAGAGATCAACACGTTCACAAGTTTTCATATATTTTATTATCCCCAATGTTATGCCGTACCCAAGCTGGGGGCCGCTATGGGTATGTTTACAATTCATAACGTTGGAGTGATATCGGTTTTAATCAAGCTCTTGTCAGTGTTCGTGAATTCTTGAAGTTCATCTTCGGTCATCATCATCTTTTCGCTTTATTTCTTTATTTCAGTATTCGACAGTGAGCTTCTTAAATCACCATCAGTTTTCTGATCATTATTATTCGGTGTACCAAGTCCTAATCAGACTCGCTATCTACCAATCCGGGAAAGTCCGGGGGCAACATGTCCTTGAAGAGCTGTTTCCGCATCTTGATGGCGTTTTTAGGGCCTCTCTTGGAGGTAAACCCATATCCTCTTCTAAGTAGCTCTTTGTTTTCATGATGGCCCTGTGGTTACGATCACTTTTCATTTCAAGAGGAATCAAGGTATAGTTTTCATACAGAGCCATTGCAGATTTTATGATTCTCGGTTGCATGTTGATATAGGCCTTCTGTAAAGTCTCTTCATCCTGTCCATCTGCCTGGATAGCAGCGGCGTGTGCGTCAATAGCCTTGTCCACAATGCGACCCCAAAATGACGGCTCCCCTTCGTCCGTGTCTGAATCACCCAAACTTCGCTTTTCTCGGATGAGCTAGTGCTGTCCGCATCAGAGCATGAGTTTTCAGCGCTGTCATCGCCAGATGATGAGCTCACAGTATCCGTATCATCTTGTAGACTCTCACTGTCTACACCTCGTCGGTGTCTCCATACCCATGAACATTCTTCCTATGTCTGATCATATCGTGGTACCTGGTGAACGATCGGTGACACTCTGAGCAAGAATAAGACATGTTGAACTGAGCGACAAAAATGAAGTGAGTTAGTCTTTCTAATAGGGTTGTATTTATGAATGATTGTCGCAGCGCCATCTATATACCGATAGGAACTCACGCTGTGCATGGATGGGTCCTATCCGATTGGTTAATAAGTCTTCACGGTGTAATGCTTTGACATATCTCTCTCCCTTCACGTAAGGCGCTAGCATCCCTCATCTCCACCAACGTCCCGTAGTAGCGGGCGTTTGCGCCCGCAAGCGCCCGCAACGCCCGCAAGCGCCCGTTTCGACGCCTTTCGATATCTGAGAGGAAGAGAAAGATCAGTATGTTCACTAGTTTTCATATATTTTATTATCCCGCAAAAGCGCCCGCAAGCGCCCGTTTCAACGCCCTTCGATATCTAATAAAAAGAAAGAGATCAGAACATTAGAGAATGTTCTTTCTCTCAGATATCGAAGGGCGTTGAAACGAGCGCTTGCGGGCGTTGCGGGCTTTGCGGGCGTTGCGGGCGCTTTTGCGCCTATCGGTATATAGATGGCGCTGCGACAATCATTCATAAATACAACCCTATTAGAAAGACTAACTCACTTCATTTTTGTCGCTCAGTTCAACATGTCTTATTCTTGCTCAGAGTGTCACCGATCGTTCACCAGGTACCTCGATATGATCAGACATAGGAAGAATGTTCATGGGTGTGAAGACACCGACGATGTCTCTGATGTAGACAGTGAGAGTCTACAAGATGATACGGATACTGTGAGCTCATCATCTGGCGATGACAGCGCTGAAAACTCATGCTCTGATGCGGACAGCACTAGCTCATCCGAGAAAAGCGAAAGTTTGGGTGATTCAGACACGGACGAAGGGGAGCCGTCATTTTGGGGTCGCATTGTGGACAAGGCTATTGACGCACACGCCGCTGCTATCCAGGCAGATGGACAGGATGAAGAGACTTTACAGAAGGCCTATATCAACATGCAACCACGAATCATAAAATCTGCAATGGCTCTGTATGAAAACTATACCTTGATTCCTCTTGAAATGAAAAGTGATCTAACCACAGGGCCATCATGAAAACAAAGAGCTACTTAGAAGAGGATATGGGTTTACCTCCAAGAGAGGCCCTAAAAAACGCCATCAAGATGCGGAAACAGCTCTTCAAGGACATGTTGCCCACGGACTTTCCCGGATTAGTAGATAGCGAGTCTGATTAGGACTTGGTACAGCGAATAATTATGATCAGAAAACTGACGGTGATTTAAGAAGCTCACTGTCGAATACTGAAATAAAGAAATAAAGCGAAAAGATGAACTTCAAGAATTCACGAACACAGACAAGAGCTTGATTAAAACCGATATCACTCCAACGTTATGAATTGTAAACATACCCATAGCGGCCCCCAGCTTGGGTACGGCATAACATTGGAGATAATAAAATATGTGAAAACTTGTGAACGTGTTGATCTCTCTCTTTTTCTCGGATATCGAAGGGCGTTGAAATGGGCGCTTGCGGGCGTTGCGGGCGCTTGCGGGCGCTTGCGGGCGTTGCGGGCGTTGCGGGCGCTTTTGCGGGCGCTTGCGGGCGTGGTGGGCGCTTTTGCGGGCGCTTGCGGGCGCTTTTGCGGACGCTACGCTTCGCCGGAACACGATACAAATAGTCATCATATCGTGAGCGATCATTGCCAATGCTCACCGTGTGTGTTTACTGTATTGTATTGTAAAACAATGCTAGAGTGTTGGTGACTTGTAAAACAATGCTACTGTACTGGTGACTTGCACAATAGTGTAAGTTGCCGGATAAATAACACGTTGAGAGGCCATAATTTTAGCGACGCCAATACGGTAAAAATTTATCTTTGTTTTTGTCAAATTATGTTATATGAGTTTATCGAATTTCTTGAAATAATTGTGGTAGAAAGAGTGTTAAACGTTTCTTTTATTCTCGCAATAACTCGACCAGAGAGACAGATGCATAGCTAACAGTTGGCCTATTTTAATCCACGACAACATAGTTCAATTTTCTCCCGTGTGCAGAGACAATGTTAGGGGCACCGAATAAAGGTCTTTTGAATGGTATTGATGTCAATAGCGACGCATAATAATCACTTTTTGCACTTAATGGACCGGTGCGCACAGAGAAGAACAATAGATGTGCGGTCGGCTGTGACGTTCCGAGGTACATAATTTAACTCGCACGGTCAGTTAGCTATACATGTATTATAAGGGGTTGAATAAACTATACCGGCGGTATGTACAACCGTACAGTATTTAACAGAAATTCTCCCATATATATTTAAGGCCTAACAAATAATAAACCTAGATTATCGAACTGTTTTAGACTAAGAAAATTCGAGTGTTTCTGAAAGAATGTCGTTTCCGTGTACACCGGCACGTATCAAAGGAGACCGTTCTCTAAAGTGCAATGGACCGTTGCGCCCAGAGAAGGACAATAGATGTGCGTTCGGCTGTAACATTCCGAGGTACATAATTTAACTCACATGGTTAGTTAACTATACATGGCATTTGCTCTAATACATTGTGTTGTGTTAGTCTATAATATACGAAAGACCTTCTCTCAACATACGCTATGATTCGAGCAATAGATCTTTTAAGAACTTTTGTTGATAATGATTGATAATGCGAACTTACCTTCCTCAAATGTTTTCTCGTCATCCATTGTATACCGAGACAGGATATCGACCAAATACGTAAAAACACACCTTCGTGCGTGAGAGGCATATGACCACTGAACTTTTTTTTTGATTGATTGAAATTGTAGTTTAAGGGCCGCTTCCCATTCGGATTTCGTGGCCCATCAACTCAATGTTTTATTTGAATTTCGCGGTACATTTCTTTGTTTTTGAACATCTTTTCCAGCGCTAAATATATACCTAAATAAATGAATAAATAAATAAATAATAAATAACAATGAGAGGTTAGTAGGAGATATAAAGACCACTGAACTCGAAAACTCTCTCCTTTTATCCTAATAGCCGTCAAAGGGTCACGTGATGTTTTTATTGTTAGCTAACAAAGGGGCTGACACCATACCGCCATATTTAAACCGGTTTCTTAAGACCGGTTAAACCGGTTAAACCGGTTTAACCGGTTTCTTACGACTTAATTTAAACCGGTTTCTTACGACCGGTTAAACCGGTTTAGCCGGTTTTTTACGACTTAATTTAAACCGGTTTCTTGCGACCGGTTAAACCGGTTTCTTACGACCGGTTAAACCGGTTTAACCGGTTTCTTACGACTTAATTTAAACCGGTTTCTTGCGTAATCGATCTACTTACGAGCGACCATGACCTAATTACGTAACATAAACCGGTTTAAATAAATTTAAACCGGTTTCTTACGACCACAACCTAATTACGTCATACGATGACGTCACTTTCGTTCTCAATTCTGATTGGTCCACCTCCATCAGGACTCTATTACTACTAACGGGCCGTACACCGATCGGAAATGTTTATTTCGCTGCCTGGCTATCCATCTCAACAAACGTCCGCCCACATTGTGATCGAATTGCCAGCAAATATTGAGAAGACTACTTACGTGAAAAGAACATGAAATATCGGGACTTTCGCGGGGTCCCGCTATCACAACTGGGTGTGGTGGAAAATTTATTCCACGTCAATATTGTCGTGCATAGTCTAGCCCAACACGTGGATGAGGACAACAGTGACGACCCACAACTCACAGCCCGACTCGTACATCGTTCCGGGGGGAAATACGACACAACCATGAAATTGAATTTGTACCACACGGACACGGGCGGGCATTTCTCGTACATCACGGACATAAACAGGTATGCCCAGTCATACAGTTGTAGTAAATGCCATCGCGTGTTTAAAGAATCGGCCAAATTACACCGTCACGAGAAAACCTGTGACCAGACCAGCAAACGAAAATTCCCCGGCGGCGTATTCCACAACACGGCCACCATATTTGAAGACCTGGCAGATGAAGGTATTGACGTCCCCATGGATGACCGTTATTTTCCTTACCGAGCCTGCTATGATTTTGAAGCCCTATTAGAACCCATGGAAAAGGTATCGGCCAAAACGCAATGGACCCAGCGTCACATTCCCTTGAGTGTGAGTATTCACACCAACGTGCCCGGGTATGAGACCGCTCCGGTGTGTTTCGTCTCTAACGGTGACCCCCATGAACTGATTACACGAATGATGGACTACCTGGAAACCCTCAGTCAAGCCAGTGCGGCACATCTCGCCTCGACTACCTACCGTGATGTATTAGCGGCACTTGATGCGCGTATTCCAACATCGGATGGAGAGGACGATACTGACGACGAAGACGAAAGCGAGGACGAGGAACGCAAACCACCAAAACCCTACGCGCAGAAACTGAAACTGCGTTTGTTGGAATACATGAGTCAATTACCGGTGCTTGGATTTAACTCGGGACGGTATGATTTGAACTTAATCAAAGAATTCTTGTACCCCTATCTCGCCAAAGCTGGGAATGTGAAATGCATCATTAAGAAGACCCACAACCACGTCGCTCTATCCACGACTTCACTGCGATTCTTAGACGTACGGAATTACCTGGCGCCGAATTACAGCTATGACCAGTGGGTGAAAGCCTACGACTGCGCAGAGAGGAAAAGTTGCTTTCCATACAACTACATGACGAATCTCGAGCGTTTGGACGAACCACAACTTCCACCTCAGGAGGCCTTCTATAACGAACTCAAAGGAGAAGGATTATCTGACGCCCTCTATATCGAACTGCAACAGGTGTGGGTCCGTGAAGGTATGCAAACTCTCCGGGATTTCCTGGTGTATTACAACAATCTGGATGTCGTCCCATTTCTGGAAGCTACCGACAAAATGGCCGCCTTCTACCGAGATATGGGTGTCGACGTATTCAAAGATTGTGTAAGCATCCCCGGTCTGACCCTGCGGTATTTGTTCCAGGATTTACCCACTTTCTTCGCTCTCATCGAACAGAAAGACGCCGACATGTTTGACTGTTTGAAAGGAAATATCGTAGGCGGCCCCAGTATTATATTCCATCGGTACCATGAGAAAGAGCTGACTCGTATCCGAGGAGAAAAACTGTGTCAAAAAATCATCGGATTTGACGCCAATGCCCTCTACCTATCGTGTTTGAGTCAACCCATGCCGGCCGATCATTATACCCGGTGGCTCCCTGAGGGGCGGGAATTCAAAGCCCAACGATCTACAAAACATCAAGCAGAACAATGGTTGGATTGGGAAAGTCAGCGACGAGGTGTCACTATCCGTCACCAAGGCAACCACACGGAAAAACGGATTGGAGATCGGCGCCTTCCCGTGGACGGCTTTGCTATCATTAATACAATACCGACCGTGTTCCAGTTCCACGGCTGTTATTGGCACGGCCATGAGTGTTCGTTCGCTGGCGGGCGCTATAACGAGCGCCGTGGACTGACTCCGGCCGCCTTACGTCAAGAAGTAGACAAGAATCGTGACAACATACGTGGACTGGGCTACGCCTATGTACAACTATGGGAATGTGAGTTCCACCACATGCAACGCCGTCAACCTGAGTTATATTCTTTCCTACACGCCCACGACCGACTGCTGGATTACCGGACTGTCATCACCATGGCCGACATCCTACGCACAGTTGAGACGGGAGATCTCTACGGATTCGTGGAATGTGATCTGCACGTCCCGGACCACTTGAAAGACACATTTGGCGAATGTCCGCCCATCTTCAAAAACACCGAGGTGAGTCGAGATGATATCGGGGACCATATGCGCGCATACGCGGAAGAACACGACTACCTAACACGACCGCGGCGTATGTTGATTGATAGCATGTGAGGCAAAAAAATCTTGCTGGGTACTCCTTTACTACGGTGGTATATGAGGCACGGACTGGAAATTACCAAAATATACCAAGTCATGGAATTCACCCCCGAGGCTTGTTTCGAGAAGTTCGCGAACGGCGTAACCACCGCCCGTCGCCAAGGAGACGCCAACCCCAGTAAAGCCATCATCGCGGAAACGATGAAGTTGCTTGGCAACAGCGGATATGGAAAAACGGTAACCAATCAGGACCGCCACGTCACCGTGAACATTTGTACCACAAAACAAGCCCGCAAACGCCTGAATTCACCCCTATTCCGACGCATCGAGCTGATTGACGACACCACCTACGAAGTGACTTCAGCCAAAAAGACCATAACATATAACCTGCCGCTACAAATCGGGTGCATGGTGTACCAGCTGGCCAAACTGCGAATGCTGGAATTCGTATATGATTTCATGGGAGTGTATTTCAACCAATCAGACTGGCAATTGATGGAAATGGACACCGATTCGGCGTACATGGCCGTCTCCAACCCGGACTGGGAATCGCTCGTGAAACCAGAACTACGAGCCCAGTATGAAGCGGAAAGAGATGAATGGCTACCGAGGAAAGACCACTACGCCTACGACAAGCGGGCGCCCGACCTCTTCAAGTTAGAATGGAGCGGTGAGGCCATGATCGCTTTGTGTTCGAAAACATACTATTGCGATGGTGGAGACAACAAAAAATTCAGCTGCAAAGGAGTCAGTCGACGCGACCCCAACATCACCAAAGCCCTATACCTTGATGTACTCCAGAGCCAGACCAGTGCCGGTGGGACCAACAAAGGTTTCCGTATCATCGAGAACCAGATGCGCTCGTATACCCAGGAGCGGGACGCCTTCACGTACTTCTATCCCAAGCGCAAAGTGCTCTCCGATGGTGTGACCACAACGTATCTGGACATTTAGAGTGATAAATATGAACTTACACTACTACTGGACTTTCTAATGTATATAATAAGAGGAACTAACTGTTGTATATATGTTCTATAAACGCTAAAGCTGACACTGCGGATATTCCACTGGACTGTTATAATAAGGGGAAATAACTGTTGTATATATGTTGTGTTCTCTGTTATAAAATGTTTTTTCATACAACATTCTGAGTTTGGGTTGTTTTGTATACCGTAGTTAACCATTTGAAAGAGCTAATTTGGTGGTATTGACCTTGATGGCTGGTATATATGGCCAGGTGCATCGTTGTCCCTGGTGGCAAAAAACTAAGGGGAGATAACTCCACAGTGACCTTTTGACCCGGATGTGACCTTTTGAAACGGATGTGCCGTCATAGGCGAAAAGCCGCAAATGGCCTTAGGGACTACTTTTTCTATAACCCCCACCGGACTACTTTCCGGTCGCATTACCGCGGAAGAATACATGTCACGTGACCGGAAATGACCTTTGACCCGGCTGTGACCTTTGACCTCTGTAACCTTTGACCTCTGTGACCCGGGTCACGTGACCTGATGTGACGTCAATTTGGTAAGTAGTAAAAGGCTAAATTGGGTCTTATTTAGGGGCAAAAATGTGCGAATCAGGGGAGATAACCAGGAATTAGGCTAGCGGAGTTATCGCCCCTAAATAATAACCAATTTAGCCTTTATATACTACTAAGAAATATGTCATATTCTCAGATTCACTGTCATGCCTTCAAGCGAATGAAAGTGGAAATTCAGCTCATCCCACCATCTTGAATATTCTACAATTATATGACTGTAAATTTGATCAACAGATTATAATTGTGTTTTGTTGGGTATTTGGTCACGTTGACATCAAAGGTAATAAGGCAGCCCTAGATGATGAGGTTGATCCTGTTGGAATCCCATACAGTGATTTCAGACCATAGTAGTATACAAAGATGAAATTGAGTCCAATTGACCTCAGAAATTTGCATATTTTGTGGAGGTCACGTGGAGGTCACACAGCCAATGAGAAGCGAGTATTTTGACCTCTGACCAAAAAGCTACCTCCAGCACAGGAGAGTTCCAAATTTGCATATCCCATGACCCAGGTCAAAGATGTATTCCTCCGCGGTGATGCGGTCATGTCTGGCGGTGATTCGGTCTGCTTCCGCGGAGAAAAAGTAGTCCCTAGATAAAATGGTCTGATGGGGTCGAGTGAGGTATCAAAGTGAAGCTTATGTGAAGGGGCATCTAATGGGCTGGGTGTGGGGTGGTCAAAATGGCGGCCTGTGGGTGGTGGTGGTGGGTTCAAAATGGCGGCCTGTGGGTGGTGGTGGTGGGTTCAAAATGGCGGCGCAAGGGAGCAAACGAGGCGGTGGGGAGGTCACGGGGAGAAAAAACCCTCACATTACCCTCAAAAAAACCTCTAAGCCATATAATAATAATAAACATAATCTATAGATGTTGTACCATGTTAATAGGATCAGTCTAGCATCTGTACCACCCTAGGGTCGAGCGTTTATTGTCCCGTGTATCTCCGCAGAAAATCAACAAACAAAATGGCGGCTCCAGGATGGTGTGGGGACGCCCTTTCCACATCACGGCGTCGATCATAGCGCCATCTGCACACACTGACGCAAGGGAGACAACTCGTGTGGCCCAAGGATATGGAAATAGCCGTTTTGGAGCTAGGGGAGTTACTACTGGTCCAGTGGGGTCGAGTGATGTATCAATGTGAAGCCTATGTGAGGGGGCATCTGATGGGCTGGGTGTGGGGTTGAACTAGCGTCATTCTGCGCATGCGCGGTGGCCCAAGGGTATGGAAATAGCCGTGTTGGAGCTAGGGGAGTTACTACTGGTCCAGTGGGGTCGAGTGAGGTATCAAAGTGAAGCCTATGTGAGGGGGCATCTGACTGGACTAGTGTGTTTGAAATAGCGTCATTCTGCGCATGCGCGGTGGCCCAAGGGTATGGAAATAGCCGTGTTGGGAGCTAGGGGAGTTACTACTGGTCCGATGGGGTCGAGTGAGGTATCAAAGTGAAGCCTAGGTGAAGGGGCATCTGACTGGACTAGCGGGTTTGAACTAGCGTCATTCTGCGCATGCGCGGTGGCCCAAGGGTATGGAAATAGCCGTGTTGGAGCTAGGGGAGCTACTACTGGTCCGATGGGGTCGAGTGAGGTATCAAAGTGAAGCCTAGGTGAAGTGGCATCTGACTGGACTAGTGGGTTTGACATAGCGTCATTCTGCGCATGCGCATAGACGTTTTAGGATGTAGAGGAGCCCCTAATGGTCCAATGGGGTCGAGTGAGGTATCCAAGTGAAGCCTAGGTGAAGGGGCATCTGATGGGTTGGGTGTGCGGTAGGAATATCATTCTGCGCATGCGCAGATGCAATGCGGAGCTCTCGTCCAATCAGAAGCGAGTATTTCAAATCCGCCACGGAGCTCTCGTCCAATCAGAAGCGAGTATTTGACCCGGTGCATTATGGGACATATCCAAGATGGCGGCACGTAAGTTCAAGATGGCGGCACATCCGGTGTCGAAAACTGGCCATTTCTGTCGGGATGTGGTCACCTAGTGTCGAAAACTGGACCCTGTATGGGTCCCGCTAGACGTGTTGGAGCTAGGCGAGCCACGAATGGGCCAATGGAGTCGTATGAGGTATCAAAGTGAAGCATTCGTGAAGGGGCATCTGATGGGCTGGGTGTGGGGTTGAACTAGCGGCATTCTGCGCATGTGCAGTCTGGCCGTAGTATAGAAATAGACGTGTTGGGGTGTAGGTGGGCCCCTAGTGGGTCGATGGGATCGAGTGAGGTATCCATGTGAAGCCTAGGTGAGGGAGTTACACTAGGGTGTCGTATCCATTCTGCTGCGCAGGTCACGTGGGGGTTGTGACGTCACTTCCGGGTTTTTTCACTAAAACTACCTCCAAACATAGAAGAGTTCCAATGTTTCCTCTTAGACGTCCGTATGTTCAACCGCCGGGGTGTTTTCCCGCCGCGGCTCGCCCCGGCCCCCCAGCGCAAGCGCGCGCGCGAGTTCTCCGGAAGTGCGCGTCATACCCGGCAGTGCGCGCGCGCGCGGGTCAAATGGTCACCTCCAGGTCCAACGGTCCAATGTCCAATGAGACAATGTTGCGGCATCGCTATAGTCAGAGCTTGAGCACAAAAAGGGGATTGTAAATGAACCTGGGAAGGATGGGCAGGTCCATTTGGACCAATCAGCGGTCGAGAAAAAAGAGCCAATCAGCGGTCGAGAAAAAGAACCAATCAGCGGTCGAACAATCAGCCAATCGAATTGGGGTACTCACGGTGTGCTTTCGCTGACGTCCGCGCCTACATCTGGGTTCTTGTACACCCGGGTAATGTTTTCTGGACATGGATGGGTTAGCTTTGGCTCCATTCTAGGCCACTGATTGGCTAATACGGTGTTCAAAGCCACTTTCATGCATTATGCTCATAGAACTTATAGTCATAATCTATACGTGTTGGACGAGTCTCTTCACTCACCGTATACACGTACCTCAATGAAATGCCTGCTCCAAACCTAGACCAAAAACACGTACTTGGTCTGTAGGCTGATTTCATTGGCTCTCTATTTTTACTATAGTGCTCTTGCATTCTAACATTGATGGGTTACATTTTGGCCCCATCCTACACCACTGATTTCAGTTTGACTGAATCTCCACATTGGGCATTGATGCATTATGAATAAAACACACAAGACAGGGTTTTTTGGTGAGATCTCATTTTTTTTATTCAGTGAACAACAACAACGTGAGAACAACCACGTGAAAACTCAAGCCCAGAACAAGGGGCTGTAATTAATTGAAGCCCAGAACAAGGGGCTTGTACATTGAAGCCCAGAACAAGGGGCTTGTAAACTTAAGCCCAGAACAAGGGGCTTGTAATTAACTTAAGCCCAGAACGGGGCTTGTACATTGAAATGATGGGCGGCCCAGTCATAGACGAGTACATCGCGGTCCTCGGCCTTGGGGTATTCGTCAAACATCTGTACGATGGTAGATAAGGGTCTTCCCCGGCATCGATGGTACAGGTAAACAAGCAATATTGTCCGCACACGCCACTGGTCAGGCTTTGCAACGTTTGACTGTTCCAATACCACGTCTCTGTGCCTTGATCCATGAAGTCTGTTAAATCGGGATGGAGGGGTGGCAGGCCGTACGGGTCAAAGTATTCGCCCTGCTCTTCTGTCAAGTACACGGCCACCCAGTGTTCACCGGGTCGATCCATCGGGTCCGTGTTGAGAACGTAAGCAGCCGGATACATATGGTCTAATGGAAACACATCTCGGGCGAACACCCCTTGAAAGACCCTACGTGTCTCTGGGTCATTCTCCAGCACGGTGGTTATCTGGTCTGTATCCATGTTAGGTGGAGAAGTCACACAGGACGTTGCGCGCCTTGTCCACTTGAATGATGTTGTCAAACCCGGCGTAGCAGATCACATTGACGGTGGTCGCCAGGGCTCGTGCAAAGTGGATTTCCAACCGTAAATTGCCTTGCTTGGCCAGGGCCAGCTGATGGTCGTTCTCTAAGGTGGGGGTCAGATCTAAACAGAACAACGTGTATCCGTTCGCGTAGTCCTCTCGACTGATCATATTCCCTTCGTCCTGGTCGATTTGACCGGTGGCTGTAAACAGGCTCTGATAGGCTCGAATGAAATTCCTGCGCCCAAAGTTCGGTGTTAAGGCCGTGGCTGGCACCTGCTGTCCATCCACATGCAGGGCCACAAAATTGATGCCGAAATGTTGAAAGTCAAACGGATTCTCTGGGTAGGCTCCGCTGAAACTGGTATTTTCCACACAGGCCAGGATCAATCGCTTGGGTAGTTCCTCCAGGAACAGGTTTTCTTTGTTGGCGCCCATATTTCCAGCAGGCACAGAGAACACTTTGGTTTGCACACGTCGGATAGGGTACTGGGCTGGTTTTGTTTCCAAGGCTTTCATGTGCCCCAATTGAACGGCTGGATTCGGTTTCACTTTTCGGACATACAGGACTGCGTCTTGGATGACAATCTTATAGTCCGCCGCATGCCCCTCTACGTTAGTGGCCATCAAGGCGAAGGTCGGAGGCGCCCGTATCAGTCGGATTTTGATGGGGGTCTTGTTCAAGAGGTACCGGTCTTGCATGAACATGTCTGCGTGCAGTCGACCCATCATATCCACCGAGGCACTGTTCGCAGTGAAAGCCTTCCGTTTGTTATATCCCCCATTGCCCACCGTGTCCATGTGCTCGGGCGTGTCCTTGTAGAATAAAGCGGTTGTCAGCTGAGATTTTATAGCCTCTCGGCCATACGACAACAGTGTCTCGATGTAGGCTCGATAGGGGTACGTGTTGGTGGAGTCACTGATGAGTTTGTCGCTGAGAAAAATATCCACCTGCTGAAACATCGAGTGTAGCCAGAGATTCGTCGGGCCCACCGTTGCTTGGTCAGCGATTCTGGTGCCAGCTCCATTGACCACCTTGGCTTTCACATACAAGTAGGTATGGGCTAAATCCACACAGGCCGTATCCGCATTACTGATGGTGAACTCGATGGGCCCGGTTTCGTTGATGCTGGAGAGCGGGATATGCTCCACCCATAATCCTTGTTCGACACTGGTCTGTGTGGGCGGCACGGTCCACAAATCAAATTCACTGTTGGTGGAGGGGCAGGACTCGGCGTGGATTAAGGACATGGTTTAAGAAAAGATATCCTTTGTCTTCTTCGATGTGCGTCGTCGCTGGGGCGGTCGTCGACTGGTGCGTGGTCTCGGTGGGGCAGCTCTTTTATTCCCTACGGTGCGTTGTGCTTTGGCCACCAAGACGCCTCCCGCTTCTTTGGCCCGCCGTTTCAAGGTTTCTTTGGGTGCCGTACCCCCCAAGATATCACCGGCCACTTGCAGTCCACTGCGTACCGCTTGTTTGCCCATTGCTTTCACCCCACGCGTCACCAAGGGCAGGAACGTTTTGACGATGCTGCCGAGTATGTTCCCCAGTCCATGTCCTCGTTGCATGCGTGTACCGCTAAAGACCGGAAAGCCACCCCCGGCCTGTTGGGCATAATAGTCGGCATAGCTGCGTGCATCGCACTCGTAAGGTACTTTCATTATGCAAAGTGGGGAGCACGTGCTTGTCGAAAATGAAGCGTCAGCACCACTTTTCCTCGTTCGAATGCCACCGGTCGTCCCGTGTCATCTCTTATATCCACCGTGATCGTGTTGATGTCAGTTTGTCGTACGGGCAAGTAGAGCATGTGGGTGAAACTATGGGTGACTTGACATTCATACGTCTTTTTAATGGGGAACACCCGTAACAGAGGTGTGTTGATATCGCCCACGATGTGGTTGTCCACCACGTCCGAGTAGACGTAGAGTCCGTACATACCCGACTTCATATCCATCGGCATCTCGCCATGGTGTTCGATGGGACCAGCGAACGTCTTTAGATCGAAACCCAGCATTTGCTGTAGGATAGGACTCAGTACGACACTGGCCTTGCCGGTGACGATAAGCTCTGCCTTGTCGTTGTGTGCGTTGTAATCGAAGTCCACGTGATTCTTGAAGGGATAGGCTTTGATGGGTTTTGAAGTATTCGTGACCTCCCGTAGAGCCTTATAATGCAACAGTCTTGATAGCCCACCCATGAACTCCTTGGGAGTATCGTATTGGCCTTCGGGGAGGGTGAGTCGGGTGTCTTTTCCTTCGTAGGTCACGTCGTACCACACTTCATTGGCTCGCACGTTGTACCACGAGTAAGGGTATTGGATATCCACGAGGCCACATTCCCAGCGCCCAGGTAAATGCAACGGTTGCGGTAACTGGGTCACGTACTTGGCCAAGGTGTTGTCAGGAAACATATCCAGCGAACTGTTACTGGGTAGGGTGAGGTAAAACATGGCGACTGAGCTGTCCTGCTGCTGCTGTTGGCTTTAATAGGTGTTCCAGGCCTTGGGCGGTTGTGTCCGGCGTCGTGTTCGTCGCGTTGACTTGCTACGTGTCACGGCTCTGGAGATGTGGGGTGTCCTGATCGAGGGTGGTTTTTTAAAGGTTTGAAAAGAATG